>BMAO01019836.1:0-22445 GCA_019973975.1 Trichonephila clavata | reverse complement strand
AGATGTAATAAGCACTGGAAGATGAATGTTAACTCAAATTGTAGCCTAGATATCACCAAAGTCAGCGACTTTGTATTCTAAGAAATAAATCCTTGAAGATATATCCAAAGCCTGATTTACAGAACAGGCGTGTATTTTCAAGGAATGGTACCACTCAGTGAAAAGCTTGTTCATAAAGTGGCATTTAATCTTTGGTCAATGAATGCCTTGAAGAGAGAAGCAAAGAAAACGCTTCTATTTTGACAAGACTGAATGATTTTTACTGGGAAGGCAAAAATGCTAAATAACCACCAAACAAGATATCATAGTGCAAGGCTTATGAAGAAGGTATCAGAAGCTGAGAATTTATGCAAAGGCTTCCAAATTTTGTTCAGATATATCCAACTTGATAAATACTTGAAAGCAATAACTTGGGACTCACCACTGATAGATCACTAGGTTGAAATATTGTAAAGAGAATGTACTTTGGGGTTGAACCTGACTATCCATGACGCACAGTTTGATTATGGTAAAGCACCTGGATACGGGTTCCATTGATGTAATGAACAAATAATGATCACATTTCAAGATGATTTATTGATCTCCTAGAAGCTGTAAAATGAGTATCTTGCAATCATGGATAAAGGGTAATAAGAAAGTTGTGATGAAAATAGCTGGCAGAGGAAAAGCCCATGGAAAGGATATGTGAACCACTTATCGCCACAACAGGTGCTCATTCCACTGAAGAAGGCCATGCTCCACTGGATTGGTGCGATGCACTCAGATGAGAAATTACCATGCATGAAGATGGCTTAATCTGAAAGTCCTGTACCGTTATAAATGGCTAAATTTAAAGAAAACAGCAACTGCAGCAGAGCAACTCATCTGGATACTTTAGATTATGAGTGCTAGACTCTAAAAAGATTTCTTTAAGTTGTTGCAATTCTGTCCCAAGGAGTTCCCAGACACCACACCTGGGATCAGCTTACCACTGGACATCAATAGAAACCACCTTTATTATGGTGTCCTACTTTAGGATCATCTAGGTGAAAAACATGGAATAAGTTCTGCGAAACTTTGAGCATTTCTGAACCATGAAATTTTCCATGAGAAGAAAATCACAGTAGATTTGACATTATCTGTTAATAAACGATTGCAAAATCACAAGCAAAATCTAATTTTCTTTAAAACTAAACAAACAATCCTAGACAAACCAATTACGTGGAAAATTTGGATTCATCAACATACATCGATTGGGAACGTTTAAATTAAAACCAGCTATGTATACTCTACTCCATTTCCATAAACTAAATTTAGTTTGTTTAACACTTTTGAGAAAATAATATGCAGTCTGTAGAACCTACAATGTTTAAGAACTGTCGTTACACCTCTAATTAAAACTAGTTTTGTGTAACCATCTACTTTGAATGAAAGCACAAACCACTTTCACTTCAGGTGACAGATCTGGCTGTGCATTTTTATTAGACACCCAAGGCTAATATTTATGCAGGGTGTTTTAATCGACATGTCCTCATCTTGAAATAAATGGCACCATGTTTGAATTTCAGTTTAAAAATCTCAAAGTAAATTGGGAATTGACCTTGTTTAGCTTGAATCTATGATTAGGTGGCTGAAGTTAGTGGGAGGCCTCCAGGCAGATCATAATAGAGCTCAGAATGCAATAATGCACATATATCGTTCATCATAAATTTTAAAATTCTTTAACACAATGTCTTATATAAATTATTGTCAGATCATCTTGTTTGCTCTATAGCATTCAAAATAGAACACTTAATCAATTAAAACCAGTGCTTCTAAACTTCTATAATATTTGACCAATATCTGAATCATTATTTTATCAATGTCCCATACAATAAATGCATTGAAATCTTGTAATAAGAGCACTGAGGCTGTGCTATAATACTATTGAATTCAACTCCTAGTAACGTCCAAGTTTATAAACTTTCAGCCAGCAGATGACTTGACCCTGATGAAAGAGAAGCATGCCTTCCTGGTGTTAATGATCTTTCTGTGCACCAAGCACAAAATATTCCTGAATGCATTTGAATGGGCTAAAACTCCTTGACAGTGTTTACAAACCCTGGTTTACTGTTTGAGAATTGACTAATTTGACTTTCTGCCCACCATGTCTCTTCTTCCTAATAGATAATTTACATACGCCCACCATGCAAGATGGCAGATGAGGGAACGAACTGAGAACCTTCTGAATGGCATTACAAGAATTATAAATTGTCTAAATTACTGAGATAAGTAAATTTTTGGTGAGAGAATTTATATAACAAGACCTCACAAGGTCTGCAAAATTATTAAACGGTCTTTAATTATATTATGAATCATAGAAAAGACGGTGCACTGAGACATTTGGTATGACACTCAGTATACTGCTTTGGCCTTTCATGAATGCCCATGCATTTGTCTGTAAATTTGGTAAATTAGAATATTGATGAAATTATCTTCATTCTTCGACCTCCTGATATGATCATTCTCCTTAGAGGGGCACCTTCTGTTTAATAGCTCTCTGGAGAACACTGAACAAATTACTTATAAAAGACAATAAGTGGAACTTAAACTATAAACTACTTCAAATGCTTAATACACATTAAAACATTTATACAATTTATTACAAAGTTTAGAGAGGGAAAATTCTTGAAACATTAAACATGAATGGAAAGCACTACTTTTTACTGCACGTGATCCTAAGGATTTCGCAACAAGACTAATCGTAATGTTTGAATAGTAGCGTATTATCGCAAAACATTCAAGTTTTTGACAATTTCTCTAAATGAAATTGGAAACTTGCATTTTAAGAGAAGATGCTTAACATACATAAGTTATTTTATTTATATTTTTAAAGATAAATTGCTTAATTATTAATTTTAAAAATAATGTTAAGGTACCGGCTACTTGAGACGATTTTTTTTAAATAAAAAAAAAACGAAGATCCAGGGATTTTTTGTTGTTGTTTTTAGATTTGTTTAGTATATTTTAAGAAAAATGTGCTACAGATAAAAACAGAACCGGAAATTATTATTACTAAAATGGGAAAAATGGGTAAAAATTTACAAAATATAACATAAACGCGGCCCATTTTGTATCTAATTTAATGAACAAATTTTCAATTTTTCAATTCTGATATTTGCTATGGTATTAGTTTTTGAAATAACTTTTAAAATAAGTGATATATTTTAATTTTTACAAAAATTAGAGCAATTTATCTTAGTTATTATATGAAATTGCTAAAAAACAGTGATTATATTCACATAAGGGACTGTAAATTTTGTAATAAAAAGTGATTGATATTCTGAAGGTTGAAACACTTCTACTATTATACAGAGTATAGAGAAAAAAAATTAGTTAATTATTTTCAAAACCCTTTTAGCTTCCGCTGGCCCGTTTGAGCTTTTTCGAAAAACAACATTTCGAGTAAAACGCGATTTGAAGTATGGCATCTTGTTAAACTAAAAACATCTGCTTTTACTAAAAAACTTGTAGTCTTTCTTCTAATGAGAGGAAAATAATAAACTTGGTATTTTTCAAAAGCTAATAAGATGGTCTATAAAATACAATCATAAAAGAAATGTCCATTTTTGACAAAATTCACAGTTTTAGAGTAGTCGGATACCTTAAGCGATGTTTTTTTGTAACTTTTTTAACTTCTAGAATTCAACTCATTATACGTTTATGGATAGAGCTTGAACATCGCTCTTATATTGAAATTATGTTATTTCTAAAGGTTGGAGACTAATCATCAGAAGAATACGATTTTTGAATTTTAATGTATATTGGCTTTCAAAATTCCATTTACAAATTTCTGGTTCTCGATATACGACTTGCTAAAATGTGATTTTGAATAATTATGCGTATGCCCTAAATTTTCTTTTCTTCTACTTGAAGTACATTTAACATGCTTTCTACTGTTCTTAGCAAATAACTCGCCTTCATTTAAAGAAATTTAAACTACAAATTTATCACAAAAATTATTAAAACACATGAACTAAAAGTGAGGGAGTCATACGTCAGAGCACAATTAGAAACGACGATGAATTTACGGAATTTTATTTTTAGTGCTTTTTGCTGCACGATATCTTTCTCCAAAAATCACAAACATCAGAAAGGGATAAAAAACGCTTAACAAGAAAACCTATTAGGGATTCCTTTTTCGTTTCAGTCTTGTAACGAGTGCATGGTGTGTTTGTCTCTGTACTCAAAGGGTAGCAATTCTAATCCCTCATTACCCTACCAATATCCAAAGCAATCATCGGCGATTCGCCTAAGCGAGCATATCACCAAAGAGCTGACATATGTATAGAATACTGGATGGCAATGCTAAGATATTCCCAATAAATCCAGACTGGTAGTTCAAACAGGTAGAACACCTGTTTCAATTGAATTAGTCCTCTTATTAAAGCACAATCCACAATTACTTTCAAAGCAACGTAAAACATACTGCTGAAGTAATGGCTTAAACTACCTTCTTTAATTATCACTCTAAAATACCAACGAAAGCAAAAACAGTTTAGAAAATGGATATGCATTGATCCAATCTCTCGATAAGTAACAAATATAGCATATCACAAGAATTAAAATGCTTAAAGTCATTCCCTAATAGGGTTCCTTTTCGTCTCAGTCGTCTCACACGTGCATCGTGTAGCTGTGGACCAGAAGATTGATGGTCGATATCAAAAACTCATGTAAAAATCATTAAATAACATCGAAGTAGTGCCCTAAGAATTTAACATTAGATGGTAGTGCAGACTAATACATATGTGCTCAATATGGACACAACCTGAAAAGCTCAGCCAAGATATTTCAAGTAAATCTCGGCTAGAGAATTAAACGGTTACGTTGTACGCTCGCGCGCGTCACCCCAACCAGCAACATCAAAAGTAAACCATCCAAACGATGGTCAAATTATATTAAGTGCTTCAAGACACACTTCTCTATGCATCACTCAGAAAGTCGATCGTAAATATTTTAACTGTTAGGGACAGGAAAAAAGACTGACCTAAGGAAAGATTACTTTTGCCTCAGACGTCCGACGCATGCGAGGCATAGCTGCGTACGGTAGATTATTAAGTAAAAATAAACCCTAATTTGTAGGTCAACAGCTTGCAACCAACTTCAACGCGATGTTTTAATAATGTTTCATATAAAATGCTTGCAATAACAAGAAAGTGTCTTTATAGTTTTGAGTTAGGCTATAAATCTTTACAAAATTAATTCGTTAATTTTATGTAATTCTGTAATTTGTTTTATTATTAAAGAAAAATAAATTACTTCCTATTTTCCATTTTCTTCAAAATAATTCATTCGATTAAATGGAAAACTTAAACCTACATGTAGTTTGCTATATGTATCGTCACTTTTTTCACACACAAAATAAATTAACACAAAAAAACAATGTCTCAATAAAAGTTATACTGCTGGCCACCGTAAATGCACCACCAAGAAAGACAAGAGATAGCAAGAAAAAAAAATTTTTGCAGATAAAATGTTGACCAAGTATCAAATGATTAAAGTTATAGACTTCTGTGAAGTGTGGTTCCTGCCAGAATCAGTAGCCAGAGTAGCAGCCATTGTTGGAGATCACCGCTGCCACACGCCTCGGCATTGATTCCAAGAGACTTTGGATGTGTTCTTGGGGTACAGCACACACACAGCAGCTTCCACACTTTGCCAAATTTGATCTGGTGTGGCAGCTGAGGGTGTAATCTTGGTCAATTGTTGAGCAACCATGGACCACATGTTTTCTATCGGCGAAAGATCCGGAGAGCGAGCCGGCCAGGGAAGCAACTCAATCTGGTGATTAACGAAGAACCTTTGGACAATGCGTGTCACGTGTGGTCGCACATTATCCTGTTGAAATATGGCGGTGGACAAGCCCTGAAGGTAAGGAAGGACAACTGGCTCCAACACCTCGGAGATGTAGTGCTGGATGTTTAAAGTACCGGCAATGCGTACTAGAGGAGTGCGAGAGTGATATCCAATACCGCCCCATACCATAATACCTGGTGCAGAACCAGTGTGGCGGTGCATAACGCAGCTGTTCAGCAACCTTTCTCCACGGTGTCTTCAGACTCGAATCCGACCATCGTAATGTTGCAGACAGATGCGTTACTCGTCAGTAAAGAAAACTTCATTCCATTCTGCCGCCCACATCCATCTTTCGTCGCACCATTGGTGGCGGAGACATCTGTGGTTCTGCGTCAAGGGTAGACCAAGCAATGAACGTCTTGCGAACTGACCACTCTGCTGTAAACGGCGTCGAATGGTACGCACAGACACTGAATGAGGCGTTACAGACTCAATATGCTGTGCTATGGTCCGTGATGTGACTGAGCGATCCATCACTGTTATGCGCACAATTTGCCTGTTCTCACATGAAGTGGTGAATTAAAGTGGATGCGATCGACCACGACGGTCCGTCGTACCCTCCTGCATCCAACGGTCACATATCCGCATTACAGTCGTTTGGTTTCGTCCAAAACTTCTACCAATTTCTCTGAAAGATAATCCATAATCTAGGTAGGCCACTATCCTTCCTCTGACGAACTCGGATACTTGATCAAAAGCTGATCGCTGTTTTCTACGAGACATAACTGATCGTTTTTTGAAAAAGCCACAAGAAAAACACAATTGCCGAACTTGAAATTGTCGGAATCTCCAACCCTTAAGTATCGCTTTGAGGTGGTGCCACAGGAATGCGTGATGTGTGTCTGCGCTGAAATTCTAATCATTTGCATATCTCACCTCTGCTAATGCCATGTTGTAAATTTCATGTAATTTGCATGCTTTTTTCAGGGTGTTGCATTTACGGAGGCCAGCAGTGTATATTACAAGAGGATATTCTGTTACAATGAGCAAAGATACATATTCAAAATTTAAATCATTTAGAAATATAGTTTAAAGTTTTTTTTTAAAAGGAAAAATTGTATTTTGATAATCCGTCCCAACATTTTTTATTCTTCAACTGCGTTTTTGAAACCTGTATCATTTGATCTTAACGTTTATGTAAATTCAATGATCTTCAAACTTCCACATACTTTCACATAGTCAGAAGACTGAGTTGTAATGTTATTTATCAGCCTGATTTTTTTTCACCTTCAGATTTCTTCTTTCTGTTTTCTTTTTCTGAATTTCATGCTCGTTAGGTATATAACCTGTGCTGGTAAGATATTTAAAAAGTTGTAAATAACATCTTATGGCCCTAATGCAGTTTCTTTCTCCTGTATAATCATTCCAAGAACCCTGTATTATTCTATAAAAACATATTAGTGCTAATCACTTGACGGGAATATCTTTTTCTGAAATGAAGGTGGAATAATTTTTTATCTGAACGACAAAGATCGTCGCAACTCAGTACGTTATCTTATACCAATTACCCAGTGATGCATAGTATTATCAATCGTTGATAAAAAAAAAGTAGAAATAATATTTGAAAGTCAAATACTGCAAAGCAGTTACTTTTTGAAGCTATCTATAACCTAAAGCAGTGCTCCTCAAAATTCAATGCTTGCGACACGATTATCAATTATAATTTTCAATCATGGCCCCTTAAACATAAAAACAATGCATTTTGACCAAAACCTACAATAAAATATTACCCTCTCCAGGGCCATCGGTGAATGCATTGGATCGTGGCTGGCATGTCATGAGTTTGAGCCCAGTACCACTAAAGACCCTCCCTTTCGTGATGCATATTAAAGATGTCGAGAGCTCAAATGCCCTCCTTTTGGTATGGTGTGGTAGTTAGGAGAGGGGGTGACAGATCAGATCTCGTCCTCGTCACTTGAACATGGTTCAAAATTACGAGGTCCATAACCAAAACCCTCGTGTATAGCTGAACAGTACAACGTTAACAATCACTCACTTAATTTATTCACTCATGCCATCGGCGTATCTAAATGTCTCGCTCAGCCAGTGCTTTAATTTTCCCGAACGTATATATATATGTATTTCCAAAGTACGATCTTTTCATAAAATTATTCTGAAGGTTTGGAACACTTAAAAATTACCTTGAAAGTGTTTGCGAAGGATTTACTTATTTCAGAGGATTCGCTTAGTCATTTTCTCTCTCTCTCTCCTCTTCTATCCTTCACTACACTACATACACTCGCCTTCGGGTTAAACTGGAGCATTGGGGAGAGAATCGTGTAATTTCCAATCGACATTTAAGGGATTTATTATAAACAGAACAATTTATCAAAGTAAGTGTTAATGTTTGAATATATATTTATCTATGAAAAGCCTATGGGGGTGACTGGTAATTATTAAACTTGCTCGCTCTTAACTTAATATTGTTAAGTAAGCTCTAAATTACATTGCGCAGTACTGATATATTTATAGGTGTATAATATCAATGTAAATGTGAATTTTACTTTTTATCAGGTGAGAATATATTTTGTTTGTTTACTTTCAGCAAATTAATGTATATTTTTAAAAATAATCTTTTGTTTTCGACTTTTCAACATGCTTTCACCCCTCTCACAGGGATACCACACCCCCAAGGACGTGCGCCCCACAGTATGAGAAACACTAACCTAAGGTTAATTGGAATGAAACGATTAAAATACATTTGAATACTGCATGTGATGCCATTCGAAAGTAAGGTATCATTCGTCAACCGCAGCCTGTGATGTGAAACAATGTATTACTTGCGTAAATATTTAGAATGTACTATTTAGTTTTTCTAAGTATTCTATTTAAATATATAAAATTATGTTGCAAAATGTGTTCACAATCAGATTACAAAAAAGCACAAATATCTCCCTTTTATTTATAAGAAATTAAGCTAGGATTTGAAAATGAGATGAAAGTAAAAATTACTCTTATGCTCACCTGCAAACACTGGAGACATATCAATACTTGCTATTGCAACACCAGATAGAGATACTCCTATTATAAATGCAGCCAAAGTAAAACACAAATGTTGATGACAGTGTCACAGCCAGCCAAAATAATCCCCACTACGCATACCGAAAATCCAAAAGCACCTAAAATTAAAAACAAATGACCTATCTTAGAATATTTAAAAAAATATATAAGTAACTAAATATTCTTTAAAATAAAAATAATGATAAAATACTAACAACAATAAGTAAAAAAAATATTTAATTTATTTTATTTTTACAATTTCTCATTGAAAATGTTTCTCGAAGCAAAGTATATTTTTTAAAGAAAATTGAGTAATTCCTTTAAAAAATATTGGACTAATGAATTAATTAACTATCCAGTAGTTCATTCAAAATTTAATTAATTAATGTTTTTATTAATTAATTATTGGTCAATTTTTAAAATTTAGATGGTTTTATTTTATACTTACCTACAGAAGTAAAAGTTTTCCTTAATTTATCAACTCCAATATAATTGTTTTTCGATAGCCAATTCGACATCAAACTTGCTATTAAGCCACTAATACCGGTCATCAAAACAGGTAAACAGGAAACGACACCATTCTGTGAAAATTATATACTAAATGAATTAAATTTATAAAATGTATAGTAAATATTATATAACGAACATTTACAGAACAAGAACTATGGCTTTAAATTCCACCACAAATAAGCATTTTTCTCTTTCTTACGTTTTGGATAAAGCATTGTTTGTGCCAAATCGCAATTTCAATAATTTAATCGAAGTGTTTGTTTTCAGACGAGCAGTGTATATATTTTTAAAATTATTTCTTAGTTTATGACCTTTGAAATTCCTCACTGCTCAGTGTATGGACAACACGTTATTTTATTGCCAATATTCGATGACTCACGGTATAGTGAATCTTTGAGAAAAAAGAGGGAATGTAGGATCCATTTTTCAGATAATGAGTGCTAAAATAATATTCAAATGGTACTAAAGAAGAAACACTCAGTACGTTTCTCAATTATATTGTTATTCAGGTATTTGTAAATTTGCAATGGAAATTCAATTTTCAATAAGGTCTTCCTCTAGGAGTTATAATTTAATTGTATTCATTTAAATACTTCCTATCAATTTAGGCTAAGTGCATTCTGGCTGGTACAAACTGTATGGTACATACAATTACATAAATATATGAGAATTTATGACCGCATATACTCTCATAAAACTGAAAAAAAACAAAGTGTTCAGTTTAATATTCATGGATTCTCCACATAAATATTATTAAGGAGATTTGACCTTTCAAAGAAGACCTTTCAAAAGTCGAAAATCGGTGAAAATATCATTTTTCAATTTTTACTTTAAAATGTAGTTTGATACCTCTGGCAAAACTGTGCGAAGTCTTGAAACGATCTGATTATTTTAAATGTAGTAAAATATATTTTAAATACTTTGACAGCTCTGACAGCTGTTTAAATGCCACGCCCCCTCAATGTTTACACTTTTTACTTGGAAATAAATCCAATATTTACTATAAAAAACTACACAGAAGAAGAAGAACCCTTTCAGCTGTTACTGTAACTATCAGCCAAGTTGTTTGTTTACATTAGCTTTGCCATTTTTGCTCGCTGTGTGCTTTTTAGTTTGATTACTCTTTTATTTCATAGAAACCTAAAACAGCATTTTTTAATGCTATTTCAATCATAGTTATCTCATTCTTTTAGTTTTATCAGTTGTTATTATCGCTAATATGCCTCTTAGGAAACGTTCATTACGTGCTTAGCAAATGAATGAAAAGCGATGGCGTAAAGAGAATGTTGATTGTAAAGTGATTGAACATTCATTAGTGTCAAATGTACCCCTGGAAAAATTAAATAATGAGGTAGAAAAGGATACCTCTGATGTTGGACATTATATATTTATTGATGGACTTCAACCAAGTTAATAATCTACTTCTAAGTGCAAAGTGTCAATATTGTGTGTGTGGGGGGGGACTTTGAAACTGGAGCTTTGAGCCAAGTTGGGATTTTCATACAACTTAAAACTATTGTGTAGCGACAGTGATGAAAACAAAATTGTTGTAAATACTTCTCTAAAGCCTGGTCCTACCAGCCATGATGTGAATTTGAGAATAACTCAAGCCTTTTCATACATTTGGAAAGGTTATTAAGCCATAGAAAAGTTTTGTATGGTAATGAATACGGATCCTTTTTCATCAACTACATATGGGAAGTGTGTAAGACGGCTGGATAACGCATACACTCTGGCATCTGAAAACATTTGTGGAAACCCACAGAGAGATTAAAGATGCGTACAAGAATGAAGCTTCCAGTTATGTTGAAATCACAGACCTAAGTGTTAGTTTTGATGATACGTGGCTAACTCGTGGTCACTCCTCACTCATCGGTGTAGGGTGTGTTATAGATATGCTCACCATATATGGCGTTGACTTTGAAGTGATGAGTAAGGTGTGTCGTCATTGCTCTGTGGCAAAAAGTAAGTTAGGCGAGTCAAGTGCTGAATTCAGCATATGGTATGCAGGACATAAAAGCGAATGTGATATAAACCACTTGGGCTCATCTATATCGATGGAAATGGAAGCTGCATTAACTTTATGGAAAAGATCCACATCACTCGGATTTCGTTATATCACAGTTTTATCCGATGGTGACTTAAAACGTTTCATTATTTGGTTGAGTAAAAAGTGTACGGACCGGATGTTATGATAAAAAAGGCAGAATGCATACATCATGTCAGTAAGCGGTTAGGAACAGCTTTGAGATCTACTGTTAAAGATTGTCGTGTTCAAGGTATTTCTTTAGGTGGTAAAGCTCATGGTAGTTTGAAGGAAGCTACAATTAAGAAATTAACCAATTACTACCAAAAGACTATTTTGAGAAACAAAGGGGATGTGACAGCTATGAAAACAGCAATATATGCTACCTTGATGCATAGCATTTCCATAGATGCTAAACCTCAGCATTCAAAGTGTCCTGCAGGAGTAAACTCTTTATTTTTTCTACCAATCTGCGATTGCTAACGGGTAATAAATGAAAACGTCTTTCCAAAAATTCTTTCAATTTACCAAAGACTTGCATCTAATGAATTGTTAGAAAGGTGTGTTCGATGCGGAACACTAAATGCAAACGAAAGTTTGCATAGCATGATTTGGGCAAAGTGTCCAAAAGAAAATTTTGTGAATAAAAGACGTGTTAACCGGGCAGTAACAGAAGCTGTCTGTGAATTCAATAAGGGTACGGTGCGTACCATAGTAGAAACACAGAAAGCATTAGGTGTAGCTACTGGAGGTTCTACCAAACAACTTGCTACTATCTTAGATTGTCGAAAACGATAATTTAGAAAACGTCGTCAAAATACCTGTAATAAGCTGGCTCTTAAGCTTATTAAAAAGCTATATATAGAAAATAATTATTAGCTAAGCAAAGAGAAGGAATGACTTATGGCGCAGGTCAATTTTAAAACAAAATTTTTTTGGAAAAATAGTGAATTTTAGATTTAACATGTTTTACTTTATATTTATATTAGATATTGAATTAAATAGCGAATTAATTTTTAAAAAAGTTTTAAATTTTCTTTTGTGCATTTCATATACTTTCATTTTACTTATTTTATGCATTTCATTTATTTTTGAATATATTTAATATAAATTTCTTGCAAAAATATAAGTCAGATAATGATATTTCTTATTTTTCGTAATTTTGAGGTCAGACAGGATTTTTATAAAAAGCTTATATTTCTGTTTAATGTTTTGAAATTGAATTGTTTTATGCTTTTTTAAAGGTATATATCTATACAATATATTAACAACTTATTACAAAATTTAGATATTGTTTTGATATTTATTTACTGATTTGTGTTCTGCAAATTGCGTTTATTCAGTTTGAGTTTTTTCATGAAAACACGATCTTTAAAAGTACAAAACTTCTACAGATATTTATGAAACAACTTGAATTTTGGTCTGTATGTTTATTACAATGTGCTTAATAAAATTGGCGCTCAATTTTTCAATATTTTGATTAGACAAAATTTTATAAAAGAAAATGTAGCAGAAATCATGCTTTTTTAGCCTTTTTTCGATTGTTGTATACATTTTATATATTTTTTCCCCCAAAACTAATTTGTTTATTGCAAAATCGATCCCTAAAGTTATTACTAATAGTCTTATAAGCCTGAAAAATTTTTGGTGTGAAAACAATAATAATTGTAAAAAAAAAATCAAAATTAATAAATTTATTTTAAAAAAAAATTAAATTCTTAAAATTTTATTTTAAAATATTTATTACCATGAAAAATAAAGTTAGCTTTATTTTTCATGGTAAAATTTCTTTGTTTAATAGTAACTGTTTATAATATACACAAAGGATATTTTAAAACCCTTAAATAAATAAAAAATTAAAATAGGCACCGAGTCCACTTAAGTATGAAGTTTGTTATTAATTTTAAATTATTTCATAGTTTATTGAAAATCAAACTATTATTGAACTAAATATCATTTATTTTCTTTCTTAGGGGCACAGTACGAATAAATTGACACAAATTGGTCAAAAATTGTATTTAATTTATTTTTTGCCATAATTATTCTTTATATACTTTTCTTTAACCTCAAAAAATGTGAACACTTTAAATTTAAGAAACGCAGAATTATGAAAGCTTTTAGGTTTAAAAAGAAAGCGTAGTAAAAAAAATCTCTCATCGTGGGATTACAGCAAATCAAACAAAATGGTTTTTTTTCTATTTGGTTATAGGATCAAAGATAGCTTGAAGTGGAGATGACGCAATATTGCCAGATGATATGTATAAGTTATATCGAGGTATTTTTATTACGTCAGAATATTTTTGGTTTTAATTCATTCGAGTAAATTAATTTTTGAATCTTTTATTTTCGACATGCTGGTGCCCCCCACCCTGTAGGGTTATCACGCCCCACAGTTTGAGAAACGCTGTCTTAAGGGGGCGATTCAGTTGACAAAAGTCGGTAAAAAAATTAAATTTTTTAACTTAATTATTCTATATATACTTTTCTATAACCTGATAAATTTGGAAAGCTCTAAACTTTAATAGCAAAGATTTATGATAGCTTTTTCTTTCATTTTTACTCACATCCCTATGCAAATCAAAACTTTAAACTTACTTATCTCAGAAAGATAAAATAACTAGTTTGTCTTCATTTAAAACGCAAAGGTTTTCTTTCTATTGTGCCTAGATCTTTGGATTTTTTTTACATAATCCTAACAGTACATGTAACAAAAGTTGGTACACATTTTTAAATCGAAACAATGCTTATTTTTATAAAATAATTGAACTCGGAATTTTAAAATAATTTAAGGAATTTTCAATAAGCATTCATAAAAAGAAGTATTGTATGAATACCAACTTGCTATCGCAAAACCCATACTAACTTTTGTAACAATAGTTTGACATACTTGTAAATCAAATTTTATGTTTGTACGTAATTTTTGTAAGAGGAGTAGCATTTTAAAATCACTTCACAAATGTTTTCCTTAAAAAATTTAATGGCTTGCTGTTGTATGAAATTTTGAGCACAAAATCTGTTTTACATAGTATACACACATAGGAGGCAACCAAAAAAAGTTTGAATATTCTTAAATTAAAAATGTTTCCGTAAAACGCGCCATGTTTTAAGTTTAAAGTAAAACAATTATCAACTTAAGAAGAACAGGAAAAAGTTTAGAAAAAGTATGTTTATTTTAACAGTTGTAAAGAAAATTAGGTACTGTGGTTATCCTCAAAATATGCATGCTTCCTCAAAAAGAAGTAATTATGCGGACTGGTAGCTACATTCAACTTTATTTCCTTTCAAAACGTTTATGTGAACGTTTATGTGAATATACGTCAAAGAACGTCATTATATTTAAAATTAGTTTTACTTCAACCTTTCTGAGGTTTTAAAATTAACTTTGTAAAATGAATTTGGACTCATTAAATGATGGTTTAATTGAATAAAATTACACTTGAAATTAAAGAAGAAATTTCCTTAAATATAAAAATTTATAAAAATTTGTATGGAGTAAATAATAACATGAAGTGTATGTACAACATAATTGCACTGCTCATTCCTCATATAGTACCTTATACAAAATAGTATTAGTGCTTAATACAATAGTTAAAAATCATGAAAAAATACTCTTTGTCAAATCCAGCCCACAATAAGTAACTCTTAAAATTTATTATTTTTAAATCTGAAATTTCATTATAAAACAAATAGAAATGGTATATTTTACATGTGTGAGACATTTTAATTGTTATAGTGCTTTGAGATTTAACATCCTTTCAATATCAGCTTACAAATAATTTGAAAAAGGTAAACTCCATCCATATACTGATGATTCAAAAACAGAAGCTGTAGATGAGGTTTTAGTTTGCATTTACATTTGGTGGTCAAGTCTTGGTATAATTTGAACTTTTGCAAGCATTAAACTATTTTGCGGTAATCATAGAAAAAAAAAGACATTGCCCATATTTTACATTTCTCCAAAAACTCAGGAAAAACAATCTGTGATATGTATCCTCTCATCTTTTACGTTCAATCTCCATCAATTGTTATAACTAACTTTGGCCAATTACTTGCAATGTACTTCTTCCAATGCGAAGAGATTCCTTGGTAGCAATTATTCCCAACCATCTCAATAAGATTCTACTAGATATATACCAAAATGTTATTTTTAAGAAATATTTTGCAGAATACTAGTTCCAGCGAAATAATAGGTACCAATATCCAAATGCATTTGGTATATATTTTCATTATCCAAATATATTTTAAGTTATATATTAAAGAGATGTGCCACTATATAACTATCTACAAAATACATTCATTAAAACTGTTAGATTTGTAATATATTCCATTACCCTCTCTTATTGTACAAATATTTTATATGGCACTGTAACTTCTGGAGTTATTACACGATATTGCTTCACATAGTAAATATAAGTACCATTCTTTATTATTTTAAACAAATTAATTTTGAAAAGAATTTTAAAATTGTTTTTAAATCATTAGACACCCAGGATGTTACTAAAAAAATTTATATATTCCACCAACTTATCACTTTCGGTGTAAAAATAATATTATATTGTAAATCTACTAAACAGGAATGCATAAGAACATCTATGAATAAGATTGTTGTTCATTTGTATCTTAGAAATCACATATTTCCAGCGTTTTTTTTAATGAATTATCACTTTATTATTGAAATCCATTCTTGTTTTTCTGTTTTTTTATTTTATCCTCTGTTTTATCCTTTATTTCTTATTTTAGCATCGAGTGGATTTTTCATTGAGCTGAAAATAGTTTTAAGTTTTTCCTTCGTTATTACGTAATGTCAGGAGGCAGTTATAGCCTTAATTAGTTCCTTTTTATTTCATGTGTACCTCATCCGGAGAAGAGTTTTCAAACGGGGGTGCAAGATTCGAATAGTTTAAACGATCAAATATTTTTTACGGTTATATTCTTCGAAAAACTAGGTTTTCCTCACATTTATTTGATTCAGGGTAGAATATTTGACAATGTAGGATATGTACTGTTTACTCTTAATGGACATAGTTGAGCCCTACATTGGTGTAGGGTCCCAGGGCAAATATTTGCGTTAAGGCTCAAAATGTGCTAAGATGTCTTTGAACATGTTATCAAGCACTTTGCGTGCAAAAATTTCGAGATATTTTTTTTTTACATTTTTTTTGTTGAAAATACTACCTATTTTTAAAAAATCGTGTATCTTAATTGAGACTTTTTTGTTATTTTATTCTCCACAAAATAAAATTTACAGTTTCAAATATATAAAGAACACACAATACCAGACAGAACCAATTTACGAAACACTAAAAACAACTTTTATTTTGAAATGACACTTACTGAACGTTGCATGAATTTGATGTGAACACTTAAAAATGGCCACGTAAAAAAGTGGCATTATGCGTAAATCCAAGGTGTTTTTTACTAACGTAATAAGGAGCCAGTTCATGGTTCAGTAAATGGTGTACATATTTCAAGAAGGTTTACTTTATACTTAGTATTTTACTTTCTACTTTAGAGTGCTTTACCTGAAAGTGAATTAGAACTTTTAAAATATTACTGCTTACTTACCTCAGTCATGGTGAAATGTAAAATTGTTCCCACAAAGGTTGGATGAACTGACATATAATAAGAAGCAGCCCAGTAGTAACCGAAAAATCCATAGAAATAAGCATAAGTTTTAGAGGATGAGAATATCTTTTTCCATGGGGTTGGAGGCCTCTAAATAGAATAAAAAAAGCTCTTTTAACAGATCTTTGAAGCATTTTGAAAAGAAAAAATTGTACTGTTTTGGATTTTCAAAGTCAAAAAGTTATTATTTTTTTTTTTTTGAAAATATAATAATGTTTTACTACTGAAAAAACAAATAAGGATGTTAGTTTAAAATGTTCGAGTTTTATATTTGAAGAACAAAAAAAAAGTATCACAAAATAGATTAAAAACAATCATTAATCTCTTTTAAGTCTAATATTTAATTGAATCTTAAGGCTCACAGCTTAAATGTATAACAATACAACTCTACTTGGCAGGAACAGAGATTGTAATGAGCACACATTGAAATTAAATTTAGAGGCACATCGGTTACTATCGTGGCTTTTATTAATTTGTTTTTAAGTAAATATATCACTCATTAACTACATTTTTACTGTAACTAGCCTACCTGAGTTTTTCCTAACAATCCTTTAGGGGAAACTTTCTGCAAATATTATTTTATTGAAAACAACCTCCCGAAGAAGACATGGTCTAGGTAAAATTATGTCATGTATTTAAGTATTAGCTACCTGTTTTAGGAGAGAGACCTGTTTGGGGGGGGAAGAGCTGAAGGATAGCGTGAAGTTAACATAAGATAAAGTAAAGCTAGGCAAGAGCACTTCGTAGATTATTTGGTTAGTATTAATTTTGATGATTTGGTCAATTAGTTGCTAAATTGGATTCGGTCGTTTTGTGTTGGATTACTTTAGAAATTATCTTCAAATATAAGAATGTGTATTGCCTGGAAGTGCTAAGTGTAAATGGTTCGATTTATTATTTCTCCAGTTATCTCTTCTCTTCCGTTTTTTAAATATTTATCAATTGGTGCATTTCTTATCATAGGTTGTAGAATTTGTGCTGTTGCGAATAATAAATAAATTGTGTTGTTTTGACTATGGCTAGTTGTCCTTCTAACTCTCATACACTAATGGATGAAATAGCTCATCTATTATAATGCATATCTGTCGTTAAATGTAAATCCCCAAGATACTATTATTTCTGTCATTATTATTATATTTCCATATACAACTTTTTAAAAATGAGCGTACTTTGAATTCAAAAATGATGACAAAAAATATTAGAACTTACATACATTGACAGAGTAGCGCAGTACAAATAAAACCTAGCAAATTCATCATTTAACGCGACTTCTACTCATAAAATATAAATATTTAATAGTCCTATATGGTTTTCTACATTAATTTACTGCAATAATTTGAAATAGTAACATATAAATATACAGAGTGATCACAAAAGATGGACATGATTTTAATAGAATATATTATCAAAACTATTGCACATATAAGTGATATATGGATGTAAAGAGGAATATACTAATTTTTTTTTTCAGTTACAAATATTCAATTTGTGACCTTTTTGTAACACGACATACATCATATCTGTAATAAATTCGTTCCATACATTTTCTATTCTCAACCTATTAATGGTTTCTAATGCTGCACAAATATTTTTTATTTGTTGTGTCAGTTGAAAATTATATGGATTGAAATTCTCTCAATTATTTTCGTAAAACTATTCATACCGTTTTCAGGGGCGTTGTAAGTTCACAGGCGGCAACTCTCTTATACTTCCAAGGACTTCAAACAAAAACATCTCTCGACCTCTGCCTTGTTTCTTCCGAGAAACTTGGCTGTCTACTTCTTTTCTTTTTACGCAAGTAACCTGTTGTTTTTTTTAAATTGATGATACCAACACAGAAGGCTCTTGTAAGTGCTTCTTTTCCGTAGCGATTTCTAAAGCACTTTGCAACGAAATATCCGAGAAAATTCGTGCGTTCTCTTATACGCAAAACCTTTTCTATATCAATGCCTTCATGTTTCAATTTGTAATCATAGTGACCTTAAATTTACTGACACCTGTGTTGATCATTGGTAAAAAAATGATATATTTCTCTTTACATTGATATATCACTTAATGTATAATAATTTCGATAATATGATTTTTTTTAAAAAAATCAGCTCCATCTTTAATGATCTCCTTGTATATTACAATTTATATTTCAATCTATGTATATATAGGATGTAATATATACGTTATAATAAATCGATTCATGGGTGCTAATTGCACCATTGTGAAGAAGAATTTACTCAAGGATGATGAAGAATTAAAAAAAAATAATTCATCAGCATGTTAATCAGAAATTGTTTATAAGACATTTGATTCAAAGGAGCTTTACATCAGAATAACCCAGATCGTAACAGATATTGTAACAAACCAATGTTTAAGTGCCTTTAACGAAACCTTAGGCTATATTTAATCTATTTATTTCAACAGTTCTAGCAAAAATTCTTTGAGGATGGATTCCTATTAGGGTCCATCAATGTCATTATTCCACATTAAGTAATAAGTGAAACTAAGATTGATGATTCGATTTCCTCATTGATTGCATGTAAACCCGTGACCCTTATGAAATCTTATAATAACTATGGTTGAAGCAAATCAAAATTCATGATTTTCGTCTGAAAATGCGCTTTATATTTGTTGTGTGTGCAAAAATAAAATTAATTAAAATAATAAAAATTGACTTTATAAATATCAACTACCATTCATACTTTTTTGGCCATCTTATTATCTTGTCCTTCGGTAATATAGTTCAGTTCTGCTTCCGTTATTGTGGGATGTTTTTGAGGTATTTCGTACAGTATAAATTGAAGTAAAATAGCAGTCCCCGTAGTGCATGCTCCTTAAAATTAAAAAAAAATCATAACATCCTTACATAACGTATATAATTAAACAACTCCACCATTAATGCATTGCATTGTATATATATATGTATTACGCACAAGCAATTAATAGTTGTGTAAAGCTTACAGAAGACAACTGACTGTTAACACCATCTTTACTTCCAATAATAAAAATCAATGTATTAGTGTAAAGAAAAATCGAATTTGTGGAATCCTACTAAAATTAATATTGAATTAGACTCACAAAAACACAATAAAATATATTTAGTTTAACCAATAGATTCGACAATTCATCTCTCAAAACTTTAATTCGAATAAACGATTTTACATTTTTGTTGTTACGATATGCTTAAAAACATCGAATAAAAAATGCTAACTATTTTTTCCCAAAATTATATTCCCTTTTACTTATTAATTTTGCTAAACTATAAGAAATATATAAAAGTCATAAACACTTAAGAATAATTGAAGTAATAAGAGTATTAAAATGGCAGAAGATCAACGATTTAATGTTTTTTAAAGTTAATGGTATCAATCGCACATATTAATATAAACATGTAGATAGAATGTAAACAAATAAATAAAACAATATGCTGAAAATCAAGCACAAAGGACTATTCAATAAGTACATTAATATGGTTGTTAACTTCTTCAAATAATTGGTAAAAGACAACACTGGTATTCAGTCAATGAAAATAATACAGCAAATGATGAAAAACCGTTTTAATATTGACTGAAGTTTTCTGATTGCAAGATATAAATAAGATGTTCTGCAGTACTTGCCCCAAAAATAAAAAGCCGATGGCCATCCCAACTGAGGAACATCACATAGCCATCCAGTCACTATTCCGCCAATGACTACACCAAATGCATAGCCACAAAGAACTAGAGTTGACAAGAAACCTCTTTCGCTTCTTGGATACCAATCGCTCATTAATCTATAAACAGCGGGGGTAAAAAAACCCTGAAAACGATAAAGTAATATTTAAATGCCTATATGAAGTAACGTAAGTTGTTTAATATGTTATTTCTAAACTTTTGTAAGTTTATTTTTGTCTTAAAATTTTACATTGAAATATTATATTGTTTTTTTAAAAAGAAATAATATGTCCATCGTTTTCATGTAAAATATTTTATCCAACGAAATTCATAATTGCTAGAGATATAATAAAAATACGAATATCATATACGACCAAATTCATTTCTCCTCTTGCACTAATTTTTTCATTTACCATATTTCAAACTATGGCATCTCCACACATTTATTTCTCCTCTTACGTTAAACAATTTTATTTTATATCGAAATATCAATAATTATATCCATTTATCTTACTTTGATGTAGATTTCACAAATGTAATTTGTATTTTTAATTAATAAGCTTAACTAGAAATCGTGCACATACATATTTAAACTAAAGTTCCTTTTATTTATGATTTGATAAGGGAATAATAATCTGTGTACATATTTTAGTTAATATTTTTAACATTTAGAAATCTATAGTTGAATCTCGAAAATAATCAAAGGTACATTCAGACAGTAATTTACAAATATTCGAATCAAATTATTTCTTCTACACTAATAATTTATGAGTTGTTTATTTTCTTCTTAAGAAATAACGTTTTTCTAAGAATTTTGTCAAACTAAATTATTTAAATACTTTAACTCAAGTCTTTTAATTCGTCATTCTGTATTAAAACGGTAGTAAAATTTGTCGTATTCTTATTTTTAATTAAATTGAATTTGCTGTAGACTTATTTTTATGCATGTCATTTTGTTAATTTAATATTTATATTATAATTTTTACCCTTTAATTTATAATAAAGATAATAAAAGTATCATTTTTTTTAAAATTACATTTAAAGAAAACCCTAAAATGAATGTAAAACATAAAAGTATTTTCAACTTTTTGCAGTTCATAACAAAAATTTTCTCAGGATTTCGAAAAATAAAGTAATTAGTTGCAAATGATATCTGACTGATGATTTAGATTTTATTATAAGGATATGTAATGGTTATATTTCTAAATTTCTTAACATAATTTGACGGTTAAATAAAATTAATTTCAAGATTTTTTTTGAAAAATCTTTTAGAAAGTACCTGTGTTAAGCCTCGCAAAAGCTGTGCTGCTATAATAGCATAAATGCTCCACCAGGCAGCAAATGGAGAAAGAAAAGTACATAAACCTATGATGATGTTTGACACAACTAAAGGAGACTTAGCCCCTAATGTATCGGCAGCCTTTCCTCCTATTATTAACGTTAGAAGGAAACCAAAGAAGCCTACACTTAAGACGTATCCTTGCTGTTTTGAGTCCCATTCCATTTCGCCTTGAAACTGGAAAACAAAACATCTTAGTTCACAAACAATACATCCTTAGTAGGATTACACGAGAATTACTATAAATTGAGAATTATTCTAAAATAAGGGAATAAATTATAGCTAAGACATCTATACTGATTTAAACTCTATCATATGAAATCTAGAAAAATATGCAATACATTCATGAAGACTTACATATGTGCATGAACATTTCAATATTATCCATTACATGTGCAATATTATCCATTAAGTGATCTTAAGAGAG
>BMAO01019835.1:0-18384 GCA_019973975.1 Trichonephila clavata | reverse complement strand
GACTGACTGACTGACTGACTAATCAAATCTCTGGAACTATTCAACCTACAGACTTGAAATTTGGTAGACATGTTCCTTTGATAGAGTAGACATCAGCTAAGAAAGGATTTTCCGAAATTCGAAACGCAAGGGGCGTTACGGGGGTTAAGGGCTTTAATATAATTGTTTCCATGTTTAAACTACTTGATGTACAATCTTGAAATTGGGTAAGCGATTCCTTTCAGAGTAGAGATCCGCTACAAAATGAGTTTGGTGAAAATCGACCCCCAAGTGGCGTTGCAGGGGCTTAGGGGGCGTAATAGATAATTATTTCCATTTTTAAACTATTTGACGCACTGTCTTTAAATTTGATATATAGATTCCTTTCGTAGAATAATGATCAGTTACAAAACGGGTTTTGTGAAAACAGACTTCTAAGTGGCGTTGCGGGGGATTAAGGGGCGTAATAGATAAATATATCCGTTTTTAAACTACTTCACCTACCTGCTTGAAAATTGGTAGGTAAGTTTCTTTCCTGGAGTAAATATCCGCTACAAAATGGGTTTTGGGAAAATTGACCCCCAAGGGGTGTTGCGGGCGGGGGGTTTAAGGGGCGTTATAAATTCCTATTTTTAAGTTATTAGACGTACAGTCTTGAAACTTAGTAAGCAGATTCCTCTCATAGGGTAGAGATACGCTAAAAATGGGTTTCGTGAAAATTGCCCCCAAGTGGCGTTGAGGACTTAAGGGGCGTTATAGATAATTATTTCCATTTTTAAACTATTAGACGCACAGTCTTTATATTTGATAAAGAGATTTCTTTCATAGAGTAGAGATCAGCTATAAGAAGGTTTTGTGAAAACAGACCTCTAAGTGGCGTTGCAGGGGTAAGTGGCGTAAGAGATAAATTTTTCGTTTTTTAAACTATTTGACCTACCTGCTTGAAAATTGGTAGGAATGTTTCTTTCATGGAGTAAATATCCGCTACAAAACGGGTTTGGAGAAAATTGACCCCCAAGGGGTGTTGGGGGGGGGTTAAGGGCAGATATAAATAATTATTTCTTTTTTTAAACTATTAGACTCACAGTCTTGAAATTTGGTTAGCAGATTCCTCTCATAGGATAGAAATACACTGCAAAATGTGTTTTGTGAAAATCGACCCCTAGGTGGTGTTGCGGGGGTTCAAGGGGCGTTATTGATAATTTTTTTTGCATTTTTAATTAATTGGACGCACAGTCTTCAAATTTTGCTAAGCAGATTCCTTTCATAGAGTGCAATTCCCCTACAAAATGGGTTTTGTGAAAGAGGACCCAGAAGTGGCGTTGCGGGGGCTCAAGTGGCGTTATAGACAATTATCCCCATTTTTAAACTGTTAGACGTACAGTGTTGAAATTTGATAAGCAGATTCCTTTCGTAAAGTAGAGAACCGCTACAAAATGGGTTTCGCGAATATCAACTACCAAGTTTAATTTCGGGAGATTAAGAGGCGTAATCGATAAATATTTCCATTTTTAAACTACTTGATCATCCTGCTTGAAAATTGGTAAGGCATGTTCCTTTCATGGAATAGAGTTCCCCTAACAAAGAGTGAAACGAAAATTGACCCTAAGGATGTTTGCGAGGGGTCAAGAGGAGTTTACAGAAAAAAATTAATGTTTTTTAATTGTTAGACCCATATACTTGGAAATTTGTTAAGCATGTTTGTTTTGTTGAATAGAGATCCTCTAAGAATGTATTTAAGCAAATCAAGTGTTAGGGGGTCGCAGGGGGTTACTGGGACGTATTGACAAAAAAAATTACTTTTTTCGAGCTACAAGGACAATAATAATGAAATTTGGTTTGCATTTTTCTTTTGTTGAATTGAAATTCTCTAAGAGCGGTTATTTTGGAAAACGGCTCTCAACGGGATTACGGGGATATTGATAGTAAAACTTCTTTTTTTCTGTTAGATTTAGACTTGAAATTTGGCTTGCATGTTTCAATTTACGGAGTAGAGATCCACCGAAAATTGGTTTTGCGGGAATCCACTTGGTTTTTAGGTTACGAAAGAGCAAATATCATTCTATACTTCAATTTTAGAGATTTTTAGAAAATACAAATTAGATGAGTTCTGCCCTTTTTTTTTTTTTTGCGACAGTTAAAGGTATAAGTATATTTTTCAATACAATCGAATTTTTAATGCTAGGACTTAGATATCAATAATTTATACATATATATATAAGCAGTAAAAATTTATAAAACATCATGAAATACCAGCGAAGCGGGCGGGTAACAGCTAGTTGACATATAAAATCGAATCCATTGTCAATATAATAAGCCTTTCAGAACACACAGATATTAACTTTTAACAGTGTTCATAACTATTTATTTTGATTTAACCTATCATTTGGAATTTGAGACATAAAGTACTAAATCCTATTTCTTGGTTTTCAGACTAGTAGATTTTAAGGATTTCCTATTTTTGAGAAAATTAAATCCTTTTTTTTTTGTCCATAGCTTTTCTGCAATGTTTTATATCGAATAGATAAATTTATTAAAAACTGTCGAAAAAATAGTAAAATCTTCAACCTATTTATTTATTTAGAGTGCATGGATTCACCAGTAATTTTTTTTTATAAAATAAAAAATTAAATTAAATTATGATAGTCAATCATGCATTTTGAATAAAATTGGGAAATATAGCTGAGAAGTTTTGAAAAGATTTAATTTTCTCCTTGACCAGTGGCTCGAGATTTTTAAGTAATTTCCTCTTAATTAATTTTAAACCCTTCTTTTTGGACCATTTTGTTCTAATAATGACATGTTAATATACTTTTTGGGTTGAAACTGATTTATAAAGAGAAATTCATTTCTACAATTAATTATTAAGACCACTGGTTTTTTTATGGGAAGTATGTTTCCCACCACCCATTGAGAGCTATTCAAAGGTAGGACATCTTATACGTTGAATTTATTGAAGTGATAACTTCTTTATCCGCGTTTTGCTGAAGAATGAATCTAAGTTAAGCGTTAGGTTCGGCTGCGTTACGCTCATTCGGATTTATTCGGCTCCAGTCGGCAATCGTGCTCATGTCGGCGACTCTCGTAATTGTTATGAATTGAAAAATTTTTCACGTGCATGTTTTTTTAAAACTGAAATTTTCATGCACACTTTTTTCAATGGAGTTTTATTTTCTTTATTCAAAAATTACTGTCATGCAGCCCACTTCCACTCAACTTCAAAGAGTGAACGAGAGACAAGGAGTACAAGCGAAAATAATTGGGGGGGGGTATTCTTATGTAGGAGATCGAAGATAAGAAGAAACGAAGCATGATAACTATTTTCTGATTCAGTAGAAATATCATTTATAAACACAAAAATGAGCCAAAAGAATTAAAATCCGATATTTTAATGAAGAAGGGAAGAATGTTACCAATACTTTCGTTTATATTAGCGATGACCACTGAGAAATTACGAGAAAATAAAAGCATTAATTGTGAAAAAGTACGAACGCTCTCCTTTTGTTTTGCTTAGAGAATTTTAATATAAAAGTAAACGGCTCTCGGGGTATAAATTTTCCTAGCCTTATATAGTATAAGGCGTTATATGTTATATATAAAAGGTACTTACGTATTATCGCAACGCTATTGGCGAAATTATATCAAATTAAGCACAAGATTGCCAATTCAGCGTGTACGATACATAGGAAACCACAGTTGCCTACTTGGCGAGTAATCTTGAACGATGCATAGTTTCTATATACAGTACGTAAGTCCGATATGTAAACATATATATTATTTAAATATTACCTACATAATTAATTTAAGCATAAATAATTTTAAATGAACACTAATTGACATTTAAATGGTATATACTCAAATATAAATATTTAATTCATAATTATTTAAACATTGTTTTTTACAGAAAAAGATGAAATAAACTTATCCATTGATGAATGGGCACGCAAAAGCGAACCATTTAACGTCGTGAAAATGTCGTGAAGGAAAACATAGAACATCCGAACCATTGGATTATCTTGCCCAGAATAAATCAGAAGCTTTTTTCCTTTTCTATCTCTTGTGATCATTAGCACACACACAACTTTTTTTTTTTATTTTTAAATCGCATTTCATGATATTTATAAAATATAATTTGTAGGTACTAAAAATCAACCGAAGAGATTATAAACTATACACATTTTGTATTGAGAAATTTATGAATTTATACATATTATTTTCTAGGAACCTTTGAAAATAGGTATTAATACATAGGGGGAAATTTTAATACGTTTAAAAAATATCTTGCTCTCTTCTCATGCGTTTAAGTATATCATAAATGGCAAAGTCTGCATGTTTTTTTTGTCAAGTTGGCAAATGAGGACCAAAGTTAATCAAATGAGCAGTTTTTTTGCTGTTTAGGAAACTTACAGGTCGGCCTTTGCGTTTACGAATTAAAAATCAAGAAAACAGTTGTGTTGTTGCACAAATCATAGGTGGGAAAATAATTTCTCATCGACATACAAAAACTGATGAAGTTGATGGGAATACGATTCCCACGGCCTTATACAAGCTTAATTTATAAGACAACAAATGTAAAAAATTATAAAAAGTTTATTTTTACTAAATTTCTCTCCTACTTCTTGATAGATACAAATTAAACTTAAATAGCTGCATTCTTCATAAGGAAACATTTTCTGGAATTACACATTTGAAGTTTGAGTGGTAAAGAAAATTTATCGATTAATTTATATTCTATCGTGCAGAATTTTATTCGTATGTGTCATATATTTAACTCTCAACATATTTTTTAATTTCCTTTTACCAGATTTTGTATTTTTAATTACAGCTTTTTTGCTATAATTAAAAAATAATTATTAGGTGTAGAGACGCCGAATACTCGGTCATTATTATAAAATCAGTAACTTTGTTTTATCTATCAATTTACTATCAAGAAATGTCAAACCAAGGGAAGGGTCACTTTAATTCCTATCCTATATTTCTAAGGTAACTAATTATGCTACTTATATACTTGTGATCCGATGTAACTGCACTAGATAAGTCTACCCTGTATAACTGGATCTCCCTGACTAAAGATTATCTTCAAGAGCTCCGAGTACTTCAGATAGTAACCTTGCTAATCTAACTTTAATAGCAGCCTAATGTCTAACTCATGCACTCACTCTGCTAGAGTTTAAATGGCACTCAAATTAACATAAATTACGTTTTCTCCAAGGAAGTGATTTTATAAACATACAGCAGTTAAGAAATATTTTCATTACTATGGTGTTTATATTAAGATCTCTGCTTCTATTCTCAATCTCAAATACAAAAGTTCAACTCTCGTTCTGTTCTCAGATCAGAGCCAATTGCTATCAAGAAGGGTCTTAACTATGTTGATAATCTTGCTGAACCTGACTTTAAAAGCCTTTGGATATTGACCGTGATAGCAGTTCCTCTATCCAACATTTAAGTAACTGGAAGGTACTTGGTATACTGTGGTACAACTTGGTGACAATCACAATACCTGTCTTAAGGTTGATTGACAAATTATCTGCAAACTTTGATTTCCCCATTCAATGGATTCCGTCCCATGTCAGACGAAACGAGATAGCAGACTCATTGGCAAAGGCTACCACTTTGGACACTCGCCGGCCTGATATGCCTTAAACTTTCAGCGAGGTGTTCTTCGATAGTAAGAAAAAGCAAAGAGATTTCTAGAAAGTTCCTCCTGAACATATCTGGTACCCACGAAGACGCCCTGGTTGTGCCCTACACTTTGAAAATCATAAAGTTAATCAGATTTGCACTTCTCAATTTTCCAGCGAACACTTGAAATCTCTCACCTTTGAACGGAGGCTAAAAGTTTTTAAGATCAGTACAAAGTGTTATACTGCTCAGGCATCACCCGGGCACATTTTATAGTGCTTAAATTTTAACTTGAATGAAATATTCTTAAAACCTATTCTATATTTGGAATTTTTGGAAGTTTACGGACTAATGGAATTGGTCTAGTCTTAGATAGCCCAACTAGGGATTAGAAATAACAACAACAACAAAAAACATTTCCTCCAGAGAATTAGCTACAGGCGCAGATAGAGCCCGCACAGTTGAATAAAAATAAAACACTCGTATAGAATATAAGAACGGTATTCCGTATCTCTTTCCCCCATGAAGTTTTAGATTTACAAATGCTTCTTTTTAAAAAAAAAACAATGGATGCGTTGCATACTTGAATCCGGAAATTGTATATGAAATGGCTATTGTTACAAACCTAAACTCAAGGATCAGCAGCTTCATTATTGTACAATTTACCAGAACTTCTTCATAATCCGTATTTTCTAGCAAAATGCGATTAAAAATTTCAGCATGGTTTCTTACAAATTAAGTTGCAGAATTTTTTCACCTAAAACAAGTAGCTAGTAGGTAAAAGGGTTATTGAATTACAGTGTCTGTGTGAGCTTATACTTTCAAGCAGGAAATTAACGAGCTTTGTTTAACACAATTGCTATACATCTTTTTTTTCACCCAAGAGAGACCGAGTTTGCTCAACAAGGGTTTATAGCAACACAACTGGCTTTCCAGACCCGAGATCTTTTCGTAATTAAGTTAGGAAAGGTTTAAGCTAAGAAAAAGAGAATTTGATGCTCAACAAGAAAATGAAGCGTGTTGCTTTATCTTTATTTCTTTACAGGCAACGGAACCTTCTCCGCGCACCTTTTTCCTTAATATATTTATAATTGATCATCTAACAGTTTTTTAAAAAAAACATCACAAAAAAAACTGCATGATTTTTAACAGATTTTCAACTGAACTTTTTTATGTATTAAACATTAAAATCATATTTATAAAGTTTACTGATATAAGAATCGTATATCAAACACAACATGTTTTGATGTATGACATGTATGATTCTCATTTATGCACTTTAATTTTTTGAATATATGTGTATACCACATTTACTCGAATCTAAACCGCAGCGTTTCTCCAGTGTTAATGCTACTGAAAGTCGGGTGCGGCTTAGAATAGAAGGTAAAACTTTTGTTGGATGGGACGACTTTCAAAAGGAAAAATGTAACCATCCATTCCGGCCATTTGCCTCGATAACTTACCTTATTCTGCAGTTTATATCGAGTAATTCAGCCTATCCTAAACCTTGTTGCCTGCTTGTTTTAAGAAATTTTTTTTTTGTATACGTTTCTTTTAACCACCTAACCATCAAAGATATCGGTAGTAGCATCAAGACAAGTTCACTATGATGCAAGTATGAAAAGAGAGACAATTTTATATGCAGAAAAAGAGCGATAATAGAGTATTGGCCACTGAAAAGTTGACACAGATTAAAAAAATATACCTCAATGGCGTAAGCAAAACGGTATATTCAATTATTTCAATTAATTATAATTAAATCATATCGTATTGTTACCCAAAATAATAGTGTATAGAAAATTTCAGCTCAAATGAGCGCTTTAAAATCTGAGAAAAAAGCTTTTCAAGTTTTGACAAAATTTGCCAAAATGGTCGCTAACTCGCAAAAAATGATGCCAGCGTGGCTGTATTTGTAATTCTTTGAATAATTAGGTTTAATCGATTCATTTTTATTAATTATAATTAAATTACTGTCTTGTCATCCAAAATAATCGAGTATATAAAGTTTCAGCTCAATGGAATGCTTTAAAATACATTTTATTAACGATTGAAAATTTGAACAAGATAAATAGAGAGAGAGAGTGAGCTAATAGAGTAGGATTTTAATAAAAATAAAATTAAAAAGTCACATTTTGATTAATATCCCAGATTAGCTTAAAACGTTATGCTACACCAGAAAATTCGTTAAACCTGATGCAAAAATTAAAAAAGGGATCAAATGATAAGCAAGCTACTTTCATTAAATCTGTTTAAGTATCTTCAATAAAAATCCAATTAAAATAGATATGTGTACAAAGTTCGCATGCTTCGACGTCGGATAGAGATTACAATTAGCGATCCAGATAATGAAGTAATTATTTTTGCAAAATGAAGTTCAACAGCCATTATAATGAATCAGTTGATTAGAACCGCGATCAATTTCTTCACTTCTCCAGCAAAACGAAAACTGTGCTGATAGGAAAGGGCATTTTTCCTTTCAAAAGCTAACTTTCATTATTACGTAAAGCACTTTGCAGTAGTATAGTAAAACAGTATTCATATTTAGTAAAATAGTATTCATATTTAGTAAAATAGGTTCATTTATAGCACTTTGCAGAACATTTCCATTGAAAGGAGTTTTGATGGTAAGAATATCGTGTTTTTAAGATAAATTCTAGATGAAAAGTAAAAGGAATAGTACCTTATTTAAGTTTCATCCACGCAATTCAGAGGACATTACAAAAAAAAATGAAATTGCCTTTTATAATGTATTTTCTTGTTCAAGTTCCAGCATCAATCTTAAGTAGTTTGCAAATTTTCTTCCACCTTCTTATTTATAACAAAACCACGTAACACATAGAACAGGGGTGGCGAACCTTTATGGGTCAGCGTGCCATTTTTTCTAAGAAAATGTTTAAAGATGTATAGAGGTGCCGTCAAATAATTTTGACTTGTAATTATAGGAAAAATACTCTTTATTTACTACGAAAAAATTCATTTTGCCCAGTATAGTAGTAAATGTTTTAATTATACGAGTAATTCAAGTTAAAGTAACATTAGTGTGACTTCTGTTATAGATTAGATGACAAATTATAATAGGATTGTAAGATGTTCCTCTTAGAAGAATGCATGTTGAATTAAAGTCATCTGCCAAACGGTTTCTAGGCAATTCTATTTGCTCCAATTCCATTTTTTGACAAAAGGATTTGTTTCAAGGTGTTTTGTTTCAAAATGCCGTTTTACAGACGATATCCTACATACTGCTGTTCCAGAATATGAAACACACACTTCTCTCTGGCCTTTACTAATCATGCCATATTTCTCGATCCACCAAGTTCGAAATTCTCTTACTATCTTACATTTTTTCTTTCTTCTCTGGATAGCCACGTTAAGTAACAGTTAAAAGTCGTAAAATAACACAAATAAGCTTTAAAATATAGTTGTGTCAACGAAATTGACTATGTTTTACGTAGACAAACTTTGTATTATTTGCAATTGTAGTCCAAGACATAATTAAGCAGTGGCTTAACGGAAAATATTAGGACAACTTGGTGGTCAGTCAGGCCTTGATTTCCCTAGAACCCTGAGCACCCCCTACCCACGATGCGGGGGTTGGGGGCAGTGTATTAGGCCATTGTAACTAAGGCAAGAAAATAACAAGCGAGTATGTTCCCCACCGTGATGCAACCGATCATTCGCGTTTGTAATACATCATAATGAACTTTGTTATTTTAAATTAGAATGTAAACCGTTTTGATCGTTGGATTGCTCAAAATATTGTGTCGCGTGCCATCAATGGCACGCGTGCCACTGGTTTGCCATCCCTGACATAGAACAACTAGGGGAGACCGGGGCAAGATGACGACGTTAACAGTTTTTTGTTGTTTATTAATTTATTTTTAAGGGTAGTAAAATCAATTTTGCATGGAATGTTAGAGAAGTCATTTGTATTATTAAAATATATTACCATTTAATTTTTCTAATAAAAGAAGTAAAGGATAATTTTATTTTTTCATAACCTTAACAAATCGTCATCTTGCCCCAATACTGGGGCAAGATGACTTTTGCCATTTGGCAAGATGGTGACACTGAAAAAGGTTGAACATATTTTATCTTTTGAATGTGTTACATAGTTGAACGAATGATAACAGTATTTTTACATCTTACAAAGTATCAAACTAAGCGTAATGCATTGTAACGCAGTGTTGAAGTGTTTAGTTGTGTCCCTAACAATAGTCACAAATAAAAATGCCATTTTTATAATTGGAACATTCCTCATGCCAACACTCTTGGCATTTACAGCACTGGATCCATTCTTCTGTTGGAGGGCTCCTCTTCACAAGCAGGACGTCTTATAACACCGTCCTTTGAAGTTGATACAACTGGGATGTTTGGCCTGGATTTTATAGACTTAGGCCTACAGGAACAGTTTGAGTTTTCTTACTCCGTTTTTAGCTTCACGAGCTTTTTTTCTCTGTTTTTTTTTAACTTCCTGTTCTTCCTTCTGCTTTGCCCTTTGTTCTAACATTTCTTTGATGGATGTTCTTGTAAGAATGTTAGAGCTCAGTTTTTTGCTTTTCCTTTATTTTTCACATTATGTTGTTTTAGGCAATGGTTTGAAATAAAGCACTAACAGGCTTCTTTGGTGCATCGGAATCAGCATTTGCCATAAGTTCTGGTTTTTCTGAAGGGTTTATATGCTGGTTTTCTATTACCGGGGTCTGAGGATTATCACTATTGTTCTCAGTTTCATGGCCAACAGCAGCAAGGTTAGTAGTTTTTACCGCGAACACAAGAGGATTATGAGACTCGATCCCATATTCTTCAAACCCTTTCAACGGCATTTCCAACTGTAGCTGATTTGAAGTAAGTGATGCTCAAACCTCACCAATATTTGTGTCTGTGATAGTTTGTTCTGGATGAGTGACCATAAAGTTGTCACATGCTTGACTATAGTGCGTTTTTGACTGGTCGAAAAATGACATCACATTATATTGTGATGTGTGCGACGGCAACCCAGCCATGATAATGTGTTTCGCTCTGCAATATAAGATAGCCTGCAAAATTATATGAGTTTTGTGATTGTCAAAAATCAACAGAGTTGCTTGATTTTACATGAAGATAAAAGTGTTTCAAAAAAGAGAAAAAGGTGCCCTCATTGTTCCAGCCCTTATCACTACAATTGCCTACAGTTCCTGGTGGGGCTCTTTCTACAAGTTCAGGAAGCATTCGTTTTCTCGCAAAAAATCAGAAAAGGTGGCAGGTAAAAGCCAGTAGCTCTAAAGCAACAAATTATTGTTACATTCCTTCCTCTTAGCGGATGGCAAAAATGTCTTCCTCAGGTCACCCCCTTTCGAATAAAACCTTTCCCGATCTGATGCTTCCCTTAGCCCCAGAAGAGTCGGAAGCGCAAGGTCGCACGGACATACACACAGACAAACAAGTGTTCATAGGATTTAATAGAATGGACAACAATAGTTAATTTAATAAAGCCCGAAACACGGGGCAAGATGACGAGCTCGTCATCTTGCCCCGTGTTTCGGATCGTCATCTTGCCCCAGACTGTCTGTTTAAAAACATTCGCTCTCATTACGATGAAGGAAGGCAATTGATTGACATTTATTCATGGTAATAGGTAGTATATTTAAACCAAGTTTCTCATAAATATTAAAGAGAAACGTTATATCTTACCTGTATCTGTAGCAGAGCTTATATACACATGCGTAAAAGTTATATCGGGGCAGCAAAAAACAATCAAAGCTTCACAACTAACACAAAAAGGGTGATTTCAGCGTGTCTATACTATTGTTTAACGAAAGGCCAAGAGGAGAGCCAGTAGTGTTCATTTGATGCTGTTACCTAGTGAAATACGGAAAAATTAAGACATTCGTCATCTTGCCCCGGTCTCCCCTACTACAACAACAATATAAAATTAGTCAGTAACGTTGCATGCAGGTATGAATTGAATGAACATGAATCAGAACAAGATTTATCGTATTTTAGATGCAAAAATATATCACTATCAATACAAGTTCCTGCGGTTGCAGTAGTATATTAAATTTGGAAATGGTCCCAAAATTCTCAATTTTTAGCCTTGACAAATACAGTTAAAAATTTATTTAGACAGAATAGGAGAGGAACCAGGAAACATGTATTACAAAAGATAAAAGTTTAATCATTCAAATAGAAGGAGAATAATAAAAGATGTTGTTTTCTGCAAGGTCAAATGTAAAAATCCTAACTCTACTTGGAAAAATATTTCTTTTCGGGATTTTAGGTCAACTTTCTGGTTAAAATATCACAGTGTCGACCTTTTTAAGCAATTTGATCTAATTCTAACATTACATGATATAAAGAATCCTATAATGTCAATACTATTTTTATTATGTTTTTATTTTTATTACTTTTATTTGTCTTAGGTTTTATAAATCTATTGTAATCACCCAATCGCATTCATTTTTGTGTGGGAGAGTGAATTTTTTATATTTAACATCGATTTCTTAAGTATGTTTTTGTGTTTATTAGAATCAATATTCCTCTCTCTTATTTAGATATACCTAAGTCAAAACTTCATATTTTTCAAAAATAAAAATAATAAATAAACTCGAATTCATTTTATTAAAATATTGTTCAATACGAACTTGTTATGAATCTATAAAAATATTCTTTTATGTATTCATCATTTTTATCAATATCGGAAAATCAATATTTTTTATGTTTTTTCTTATTGGAATTATTTTATTAATGCACAAAAATGTGTTATTTTTTATAATTTCCTGCAAATTATTTTGAAATAAAATTTCAAACTTAGCTGAAAAAACTCATATTTTCACGTAACACCAAGTTTTTCAGCTAGCAATTCATAAAGGCGCAATTCCTTTGTCTGTGGAAGAAATTTTATAAAAACATTCACATAAAAATACTAAACAAGAATAAAAGAGGGAGGGAAAAAACATGAGATAAGTTTTCTAAAAAATTAAAATGGCTTGTTTTGTTTCCTCACGTGACTTTTTTTGTTTTTGTTTTCCTTTTATTAAATCACTCTTAAAAAACAGTTTATAGCTACTGTATAAAAACATCAAAATATATGCTGATGTTTTTATAGGGAGCAAAAAGTGAGATTTTCATTTTGCTGCTTAGTCAAGTGTAATGTTAATTTAACAAGCATTGTTTTAAAACAATAAAGGGAAAATTCCAAATACTTGACTTTATACAAAACCACTTTTCTAAAAAATTATTTATTATAAATGGTTCTTAAAGGTTTAATGAAGCTTTTCAATTGTGGTTTTTTGTAAACTTAAAAATGTGAATATTAACACAATCAGTTTTTTTTTTTTAAAAAAAATTTATTTTCGCACCTGTTCAAATAACTTTATTATAAATATTTCTTCCGTTAATTATGGTTATTGATCAAACAGAATTTATCTATGCCAGATTTTTTATTGGTAACAAGTTTCATGACAGTCAGTTTTAGTTGCAGGATTCTGTTAACAGGTGTGTGATGGTTCCTATTCGCTTCCTTTCACTAATCCTCTTGGGGAGATACTTCTTTAAATGCTGTTTGAGTTTAAAACCACCTTCCGTAGAGAGAACTTAATTTTATGCTTATTTGAGTGCTATTTAAAAAAATCCTAGCAAAGGGAGTGTTAGAGTTTGTTGTTACGCTGTTATTTTAATGAGATTGGCGAAGTCCATTTGGAAAGCCTTGGTGAAAGGGAGAAGAAGTTTTAGACAGGAATGTAGCTGACTCAGGATGGATCGCACGAGGGCTGTTCTATCGGATCACACTCGGAAAAGTGTTCCATTATTAGTTTTACGAATTTAAGACCCGATTTATAATCTTGATTGGTAGAAAATTGATTAAACCAAAATAAAACTGATTATTTTTACAACAGTTTCTGTTCCTTTGGAGTTCCAAACTACACCAGCGACCAGTGGCGTAACGTACACCCCCGCAACCCCTGCACTGCGGGGGGTCCAAGGCTTCCAGGGGGCCCGAAGCCTGACTGACGCCATTAACGTAAATTTTCTCAAAACTCGCTTTGCATTTTTTTAAATCGAATTTTTAAGCGGTTTTCCAATTGACAATCCAAAGTCATTCACTTATTAGATATCTTTGATCCAATAACCAAATCAAAAAACTTTTTTTTTACTTGCTGTAATCCCTGTGACGAGAGAGAGATACTTTTCTTCAGCAGTTTTCTTTTTGAACCTAAATTATTGACAGAGATAAAACAAAAATCAGACTGAAAATCGGATAAAATGTTAGGAAGATATAAAAATTCATTACTTTTTTTCTTACAGTATACCTTACATTAGCTGTAGGGAGGGGGGAAAATATGATTTACTTTTCACGAAGCAACGAATCGCCGTCTTTAGTCCCTCCTCCCCCGTGTATTTCATTTTCATTTAGCGAAGTCGTAAATAACGTACATCTGTTATGCTTTTTTCAAGTAAAATAATATTACGATACTTGGAAAAGCACAGGAAGGATTTTAAATGAAAATTTGATCTAGATTTATGAGTATTCAATCAAATGAAGCATAATGAGAGAAGAAAACATAATGGAATGTATCAGTTTTTTATTTCTTTTTTCATGGAATCATTTTTGCATCATACAAAGAACTCTCATTGTAAAAAGTTACAGTATTTATGCTAGAATATAATCAAACTTTAGATTAAGCACATCCTAGGATGCAGAAACTAAGAATAAGGTAAGTGATACTTTTTTCCTTTCGTAAGAATTTCACATCGAAAATTATTTTACAGTGTCTTAGTGTTCGTTTTTATCTAAGTTTCCAGGTTTTCTGTCGTTAGATTTCCCATTTTAATGAATATTATAAATACACTCTAATGTCATACATTATTTACTCAGACTCCGTTTGATTTTGCATTCAGTTATAAGTTTAATATTAAATATTTTCGCGTGATGTGTAATGGTTTGGAAATCCTTTGTATATATACATATACACTTGCTTGAAAAAGTTGCGTTCACCCATAACAAATCACACATAAAAGGTAAAACTTAATAGGAAATTTTTTTCCAATAATATTTCATGGATTTGTTTACTATTATTTAATATTGAGCATGCAAAAATTCGTTAATTTTGAATTAAAACTACATAAGATAACGGAGTTTTGAATAAAAGTACACAAATCGTAGGCCGAAAAAGTGTGCGTTCACAATTTGAAATATTCTTGATTCCTGAAATTTTTATCAACAGGCGTTTTTGGTTAACCGAGTTTTTGCATTCCATTATCAAATAAAATAGCTTAAGAAAGCAGTGACGCAATAATTTAACGTTTTTTCTGAGATACGAAGCAATTCAAGGATATAAAAAATAAAAGGAAGAAAATTTGTATCATTGAGCGTAAAATCATTGTGAAAATATGGAAAGATGGAAAAAGTCGTCGAGATATTGCCTGATCCGTTGAATGGCAGTATTCATCTATCCAGCGTGTTATTAATATTTTTAAATCTACAGGAGTTTACACATCCAAACATCGTTCAGGTCGTCCATCTCAACTCACAATCAGAGAAAAACCCTGTATGATATCCCTTGGTGAAAAAACAATCCATTTTTTAAATGCAACTCAAATAGAAACTGACATTCACGAGAAGTTTAAGAAAAACATTTGCGCGGATACTGCAAGAAAAATCTCAAAAAAGGCCGGATACCGTAGTCGACCGTCTTGCAGAAAGTCTTATATTTCAATGACCAACCGACTGAAACGAATTGCTTTTGCAAAAAAACATATTCATAAGCCCCCGGAGTTCGGAAGGAATGTGATATTCTCCAATGAGGGCAAATTTTGAATTTTTGGCATAAAAGGTCGTAAATTGGTATGGAGAAAACTTTACACAGCGCTTCAAAAAGTGCATTTAGAACCAACGGTAAGGCATTGTGGTGGTAGTATTATGGTGTGGGGCGCATGGCGAGCAACGGTGTTGGAATATATCAAATCAATTATGAACAAATAGGATTAACTAGATGTCTTAAAAACAATTTAAAGGAAAATGCCACCAAACTCGCCTAGGATTGTCGTTTCGTTTCCAACACGACAACAATCCTAAGCATGCCACTGAGATTGTGAAGCTTTGGGTCCTGTATAATGTCCCAAATCAACTGCACTCGCCTCCGCAGTCACCTGGTCTGAATCTTATAGAACACCTTTGGGATTTTATGGAGCGTAGAATTCGTCAACACAATATATCTAGCAAGGATACGTTGAAGAGTGTTCTTAAGGACGAATGAGAGAAGATAAGTCCTGAAGAAACCACTAGACTTGCTAATTCAATGTCGAAACGATTTCAGGATGTTCAAAAGACGGGGTTAACCAACCAGCTATTAAATAGCTTATTATCCTAATAATTTTTACATTTACTACTAAAACGGTGAACGCAAAATTTTTCTACTTGATTTTTGTTGTTATCGTTACAAACCTGTCTTCATTTTAAAATCTATGAAAGCAAACCGAGTTTACTTTTGTTGTTCTGAATATTTAGAATGAACTAAATAAAACGTAATTCTAAAAACTTTTCAAATTCTTGTTTCCAAATTTGTTTCCTTTGTTTATGTAAGCAGTAATAGGTGAACGCAGACTTTCTCTGGCAAGTGTGTATATATATATACGAGCTGTTACTCGCCCGCTTCGCTGGGTATTTCTCATGATGTTTTATAAATTTTACTGCTTATATATCTTACACTATTAAAATTCGAAGGTAAACAAACGTATCTATCTATCTATCTATGTGCGTCTATCTTCTCACGAACAGCACCACGCAGAAAGTCGCGGAAGGTACCAAAAGATCGGGAATTTTCCGGGGAAGCCGTATTGCCTATTTATATTCCGATATTGTAATTAGTTAAAAAGATATTAATTAAAAACCTTAAAACGCCGAATTGTTTTACTCCTGGCGGTTGCTTACTTGGCGGAACTTCCCTTCCGTTTCGGCCGAGCGGTAATCTTACGTTTTCCACCATATTAAAATTGTCATCCGATTTTCGGTGTCGAAATTAGACAAAAATAATTACAGAATCGGAAAGATCATTTATTTCGCCACAACACGGTGTAATTATTTTTGTAAAATAACGATATTTTCTATTTTTTTCGAATTTTTTAAAATAGTGTTAAAACTTATGCGTTTTTATGAAAATTATCTCTAAATCGCTGGGTATGAATTACTTTTCGTGTTATTAAATCGATATTCTACACTAATTAACTTCAAGCCTTTCTCTTTTAGATCCATTCATTTAAAAAATAAAATTCCCAAACTTTTTTTTATAGAATTTTTAAAAGTAGTCTTAATTTTTACTTCACATTGAATAACTTCGTCATTTATGAAGTAATCTCACAAGACCTTTTTTCCGTGTGTACAGTAATATTATCCGTAACATATACGAAGATTGAAAAAATTGCTTCAAAATTACGGATCCCTTAATTAAAATTAAATTCAATTTGAACCTCCATTAATTAGTATCGTCTATTTTCACTTCCGCTACAGGCTCCATAGCGTGGTTGTCTAGAGCGCGTCGGTTTCGCAAAACATCTAAATCCTTCTCTTGTCTGGGTTCGAATCTACCGAATTTGATTTTGTTCGTTCTGCTTACTTTCCACGTAAATTATTTTACTGATAAATACTTATTTTAACATGATCCTCTGTTATTTTAATGTACTTTTCATTTTTTTTTTTTTTTGCCTTCAAAAAGGTTTTTTTCTGATTTTTAATCATTCAAAGTAATTTCAGAATCGGAAAGATCATTTATTTCGCCACGACACGGTATAATTTTTTTGTAAAATAACGATATTTTCTATTTTTTCGAATTTTTTAAAATAGTGTTAAAAACTGATGCGTTTTTATGAAAATTATTTCTAAATCGTTGGGTATGAATTACTTTTCGTGTTATTAAATCGATATTCTACACTAATTAACTTCAAGCCTTTCTCTTTTAGATCCATTCATTTAAAAAATAAAAATTCCCAAAACTTTTTTTTAAAGAATTTTAAAAAGTAGTCTTAATTTTTACTTCACATTGAATAACTTCGTCATTAATGAAGGTAATCTCACAAACCTTTTTCCGTGTGTACAGTAATATTATCCGTAACATATACGAAGATTGAAAAAATTGCTTCAAAATTACGGATTTTAAAAAACATTTTGTGATTTCGTAAACTTATGTTTTTTTCTGAGAAATAAATTAAAAAGTAGTAATTTGTACATTTTTATTTCAAAGTACGTTATATTTGCAAATAGTTGGTGATGTTTGAGAGCATTAACGGAAAAATTACGCCTTAAAATAAAGGTAATGATTTTTTAAAATAATTTAAAATACGCCATTTACATTTAGTCAAACATTGGTTAACTGTCTGTGGCGGAGTGCTGAGAGCTCCCGCTACACTCAAGATTATAACTGCAGCACTGCCGTGCGCGGTCAATGTGAAGGTTGATGTCCACCTCGTAGAAACCCACCGGTCATTTTTTTCATACTTGTCTAAATTTTTTTCTCCTACTGGACATTGCGTCACCACACATCATTACACACACTCAGACCCCCATGGGCAGCCTTTTTTGAGCCAATATCCTCATCACTACTACATCCAAATTGGAAGACACTCTCTCTTCCACCAGATTCCAAAACCGAGCCGCCAAAGATCATCGCCTCGAAGCCCCCGCCTACCGGCCTGATCGCCACTCATCCAATTGCTAAGCTCCATACTATTCAGCATGAAAATGCAACTTAACCAAGACCTATACAGAACTTTTTCTAGCCAGATAAGGGTCTGAGGGTTCCCAGAAAC